>JACXIX010000021.1:550431-565428 GCA_014737535.1 Bombus cullumanus | reverse complement strand
TACGAATTATATGGATTTATATAACGCCAGAATTAATATTATTTCTCTATACAGGTACTGTTCGAGTACCTAGACTCGAAAGGATCACAAAATCTATAGAAACGTGGGAACGAGAATAATATAAAGGACATTAAAACCAAAGGTTAAAATTTGAGACGATGATATTGCTGAGAGCTGTTACAGTGTGTATGATTTTAAGGATAGGCATTTTATCTGTACATACCTCTACCGTGTCCGGTGTTCCTAGAACGCAAATGACTGTTTCGGCGATGTCTTTATCTTTTAATATACCATCTACGGGGAGTTTCAAGAAATTATGAAGATCTTTTAACAGATCCGATTGAACACATCCAGGGCTAATGGTCTATTTAAATATACAAATAAAACAATGTGAGAATTGTATGTCCTTATAATACATGCAAGACTACATTTTATTATTGAGAATTATATTAATAAAAGAAAAATCATAAACAATTCCATTGAGCCAATTTTAATTATAAAAGTAGGAACGTTATATATCAAGCAGCATGATCGCATTCCAAATTCGTTGTAAAGAGGATAATTTAAAAAAGTAATATCGCAGACAACCCATTTGATTTCATTCTGAACAATTTTCCTAATTGTTGAAAAGGTAATTGTTTCGAATAATCAAACTAACATTATTAGAAAAATGTAATAAGTTGCACTATTAATGAATGAACTTTTATTTTCATTGATTGTAATAATTTTAAATGGAACGATGCGTAATCATGAAATATTAGTTCACTTTAAATGGCCCTACATCTTTACAGGTCTTAAATCCCAGTCTTTACGTACCGAACAAAGATAGCATTATATAATATAATATAGATATGTAAATAATGACCTCTTACCGTTACTTTGATTTTCAGTTTGCACAGCGCTATTTCGTGACGTAATGCAATCCCTAGAGCTCTTAGACCGTATTTACTAGGACCATACATGCCCATCGGTATGCCTACAGCTTCGAGATATAATCCGGGTGTGCTACAAATATAGCATCATATTTAAAAATTTAGCTGAGTGTGCAAAATTAGCATAATATCCTCATCCTGGATTTTAGTGATACTTTTTCATGTTCTTCCTTCTATCAGACAAACAACGGAAAAGTAATAATAAAGAAACAGTAGAATTCCAATGACTTCGCAGAAGAATAAAATAGCCGTAATTATTAAAAGAAATATGTTTACTTAAAGTTACAACGCGTTAAGGGAGCAAATGCGATAACGTATTGCTTGTTCTTATGGTTTTTGGTGTTGAGCTTACATCGACGGAAATTATATCGGTTGAGTGGTTTATGGAATATAAAAATATAAGTATGCTGTGCAACACTTGCATATTGTTGAATTTATTCGATAAACGAGATCTTGGTTTGGTAAATCGGTCTATAACTGTATGAAATGCAAACATCATTTATTTATTCCGGCTTTACATTGTATTCAAAATAAACTTCTCCTCGTTTTCTTTGTGTCTGATATGTCTATTATAACTTTTTAAAATTCTAAGAATTACTTGGACAAAGTATCTTTCGAATTTAATAAAAGTTTATTTTAAAATAAAACAAATATTTTCTGACAAACCATACTTTACATTATTTAATGATTTAAGTAGTTGTAATTAAGCAAATATATACGATATAAATATAAAAATATATTAAACAAAATCGTTATTGCCACGAATAGAGTTTGTTTTGTAGTATTCGATATAAGAGTTATGTGTCTTGCTATGAATCATTTTATTATGAAAACTGAAACTATATATTTAGATTTAAAAAAAAAACAAATAAGATTGCAAAGAATGAAGAGGAAGACAGGATAATAAATATTTTCAAGCGAAACAATGATTTTGTAAATTACTGAGGGAATACATATAAGATGTAATAATTACCCTGTGATATTAATTATATGACCTCTAGCTTCGCGTTTTTTCATAGAATTTATTGCTTCTCGTGCAAGAATTGCTGGACCTATCAAGTTGGTATTAACGACGTCCTCAATATGTTCAGTTTCTGACTCTGCAACAGAACGTTTATAATTAGATCTTACAAATACAAATATACATATTATTATGTACCCAAATTGCAGTAAAACTTATTGGAACTAATCGTGTGTAGAATGGTAGGATTTTTTATCCTATCTTAATCATTTTTATTTTCCCAGGCTTTCTGAGCTGTTAAATTTCATACCCTTTTTAGAGTTAGTAGTTTCTCTACTATTATCATTGTATTTATAATTTTATCTCTATTTAATTAATATTGCACGTTTCTTCCGAAGTCATAAAACGGAAACCTGAGATAAGAAATCTCAACACTTAACAAAGATAAAGCTGAATTTAAAATTGTAAAGCATTTTTAACATAGCATAAGTTGCAGTCGTTAGTAAAATATCAATGACAATTTATAAGTAACAATTTATCAAAATTTATCACTTAGAAACTATAAGGACTGAGATTAACGTATCTTGAAAAATCCAAGATTCTTATTTGTTTTGTTTGTACGTTTGAGCTTCCGATTTAACAAAACAAATATACCTCTTCCTCGTACCGTGGTACGCCTTTAACAGTAAACCGACGACTCTAACTTAATGACGTTAACTTAATAAAACAAGATCATTCAGAAAAATGTTTATATTCACTCGAGCTGTTATATTGATTTTTTAAATTGCTAAATTGATTTTTTTTGAAATTACATAACTAACTTCTCAGTTAATTCTAACGAATTCTGAGACACTAATTGCACATAAGCTCCATTTATCCAACGAAAGCTTTCCTACTACAGATAGTGGTTTGATACAGGAAAATCCTGGATACAAATATTATTCAGCCATCTGATCTCAAATGACTGGCATTAAAGGAATCCAGAATATTGTAATCATTTTACACCTTCGGCACAATAAGTGTATAACCCATGATTACTGGCAATACTTGAGAAGAAAAAAGATTACAGGAAAGCATATTCGTAAAGCATCATAGATTGATATAAATAAATATTTTACCCATGACATATGAGAGATTGAGGATGCCAGCATTATTCACTAGAATGTCAACGCCACCAAGGTTTTCCTCGATCCATTCGAATGTATTAAGTATTTGAAGTTCGTCCATTACATCGCACCGGATCGGAAAAAATTGATGCTCTCCAACCATTGTGGCAGCTTCCATGAGCTTATCCATTCTTCTTGCTAAACCAACTATCTTAATGCCATGGCTAGCCAAAGCTTTCGATATCGCGAGACCAATTCCACCGCTCGCGCCGGTCACAACTGCGACTTTTCCAAACCAACACTTCATATCTGACATTGTCGTGGTGCAAAGTAACTGCGCGCGGAAAACTTTACTGTTATAAGAAGGATTTCGGACTCTTGTCCTTACCAATCAGCGGCCCCTTGAGACGTTCCGTAGCAAGTAACGCGTATTTACATACGCGTAGAAATGTATATGTAATAATTTGCTATTTACAGAGTGCCCAAATGTAACGAGTTAAACATCTCAAAACACAAAATGAAAAATACGGAAGGATGTTACGAATGAAAGTTATAAAGAAACGGATTGTGCAATCATGAAAATTCTGAGAAAAATCGCGATTATATTTCTTTCGTATATTTACTATTGCGTGATTTGTATTTATAATTACAACAAATACAAAATAAAGAACAATGGAAAAAGTAGCTGTCTATTCCTTATGATCTCGAAAACCTATTCTACACAAGTGGTCGTTACATGTGTACCAGCTAACTTCTGTTTACCGAGTACAAATCCTACAAGATAATGACGACTCATTACAAATTGGTTATTATGATTACATTGATAGTTTTTGTGTTACAAACGTGTTCCTTATTTATTTTAACCGAAAAGAAGGACGGGTATATGTTGTTACTTTGTAACGAAAACTTTATTTGAAATCTTGGATAATGGATCGTACATGTAACTCCATCATAATATTTAATTCAGAGTAACTAAAATATTTTGTGGGCCGGTGAAATTGACCGCTCGCGGCAGGCAAGGCAGAATACAATTTTTTCGTAGAAAAGAAAAAAGCAAACTAAAAGTAACTATCGAAAAATATATTGTATGCATGTTTTAAGAAAAGTCAGAAATTATGAAGCGATATTATAACGTTTAAATATGGTTAAATTTGTGTAGAAGTTCGAGAACGGTCAACTTGAACGGCGCCGGCAGGTTTGGTGTTAAAATTGCTACTTTTTCCAATGTGGCAGTTCTTCAATTAATGACATAACATTCAAGCCGAATTATTAGTGAAAAGTAGATAAGATAAGGAAATTAAGTAGAACGTCCACTTTGTTATTTTATTAGTGATGAATGGATCGCAGATTTGTATGCATTTGTGAAATGTTGAGAGGTGCAAAAACACACAAAGTGCACATAGTATGTAAAAATATATTAAATACCTAGCGAATAGTACTCTTTATAATATTTAATGTATAAAACAATTTTTTATCCAAGTCCTAGTTTTTTAATTAGATCAAATGGATATGAGTTTTTACAGAAGTCCGTATGTGTCGCAAACTAATGATGAATCATCAATATTTATTCCAATATGGAAAACAAACTTCCCATGCTCTAGATGATCCAAAGGATCGTGTGCCTACCTGTGTGATAGGTAAGAGTACCTACCTTTCCTATGTAGAACTATACTTAAAACATGACACGACAAGCAGACCAACATTGACTTCACGATTCTCAGACACAGCATCTGGGCACCAGAGTTTGGCACATTATTTGTTGCGATCTACGAACTATATATTGAAATAATAAATGAATTGAAGTAACATTTTAGCATAATTTTATATTGAAAACAATATCAGACCTGCGAGAAGATACAAGATTTATATATTTAAGAAGTAACTGTTAAACAACGGTGTATACTGGGAATTGAGTTGAGAAAATTTAAATAAAAATTCTAGNCAAAATATTGGACTAAACATTAGCTTCCATATATTATTTAATATATATTATTTAATACATCGTTTAATGAAAAATAAAAAGCTCTTTTTCGAGTACATCTCGCTTGTTAAATAAAATAATCAATTTAACGAAACATCCAAAGTTTTATTTCTTAATGGAAACATCCCGATTTTCCATGTTGTGTTTTACCCAAAGAATCTGTCTGATGAAGTCAAACAACGTTCTTACGTTTCTTTATGATTTATTATAAATGCAGAGCATTAAAACGATATCGAAACTAACGAGATATCCCTTGATTTACCCTGATACTTGCAGGATAAAGGTAACACACGGATATTATTGCCATCGTACAATGATGTAATGATGTGATCAGCAGCAAGATTCGTTAAAATCAGCTGATTGCGACATCCAAGCAATGACATCCTGTGATTCAGTTATGCTGTCGAATACCCGCTACGTGGTATTATCGTGATTTCCGGAATCTGCAAACATTATTTTTATGAATACTAAAGTTAGCCATTAACAATATAATTAATAACGTTCGCGCAATATCCAAATATGTCTAAGATGCAGATATAAAGAAAGGAATAAAAGGAAATATAAAGTAGCTAAAGTAAAGAAACATAAATAAATATAAAAAAAATAAAATAGGAGAAATGGTAAAATAAACAACTATATATAAAGCGTTATCTAACTCTACAGTTGTTATACGAACTATATGGATTTACATAACGACAGAATTAATAATATTTCCCTATACAGATATTGTTCGAGTACCCAAACTCGAAAGGATCACAAAATATTCGTGACCCTGGGCTCGAAAAAATGTGGCAGCTAAGATTATTTATCACAGGAAGGATTGGCTGACAAAGACAATTTGACAGTAAAATAGACGGATGACAAGGAAATTATTTATCACAAAGTGAAAGGCCGATAAAGATTATTTTCCACTAAAGAAATGTATCAAGTTTATGTAAGGTGGACTGTATATAAACTGAACAGGTTTAATGTGAAAATGTCTCGACGTAAGTCTCAAAGAACTGGTGACTAAATTATTAATGCACACTGAGTAAACTATCGATGTCCCCAGAATGAATAGCGATGAATTGTTAGTGCCAACCAAAAATGAACTGTGAGTGTCATCTTAAAATGAACTGGAAATATCTGCCCAGTATGAACTACGATACTACTTGACAGAATTGCCAGTGCCACTTGAGTGAATGATCGTTAATGCCTATTGGACGTAACCGAGAAGAAGCTCTTTGTAAAACATTTACACGAGCGATGTTGGCAAAAATAAGACACGCGGACTGATTGTCTAAGTATTTTCGACTGTGCAAGGATGGTGGTCGATTTAACATGATTGGCAATTTTCCCTTTACAAAGCGACCGGTGAGAATCTGCATGCCAATTCCGCAATGTCTTATCCAGCGATTATAGCAAGCAATAAATCCTCATAAAGCTCTCTGATTTGACCATACATACAATACATACTAGAGTAGAAAAGTAAAGAAGGGAAAATTCCTAACTCGCTGACCGTTGCACACGAATGCAAACAAATAGCAACAGAATAAGTGTATTGTTCAATGTCTTCACAAAATTATTGGTGCTAGGAGAACCAGAATTTCTTATAAATATAAACGTGTAATGATATAAACATACGAGCATAAAAACATAAATGTACAAAGACATAAACGCTTAAAAATATAAATGAATAAAAATATAAAAACATAAATCTAGAATATAAGATGACCGTAAGAAGAAATTCTGACTTGGTATATAAAACTTCGTATACAATCAAACGCGAAGGATATCTGTACGAAACAGATATCTTAAATTAAAAACGAAATAAAACAAGTACAAATGAGGGACCGTGGAAACGAGACTAATATAGAGGACATTAAAACTATGGGTTAAAATATGTGACGATAACCTTGCTAAGAGGCGTTACAATGTGTATGTTCTTGTGGATAGGTATTTTATCTATACATACCTCTACCGTTTCCGGTGTTCCTAACGCGTAGATCACTGCTTCGGCGATGTCCGCATCTTTTAAGGCATAATCATCAGTGATGTGTACTATATTACGAATACTTTTTACCATATCCGTCATCACAGCTCCGGGGCTGATGTTCTATTATAATATAAAGATAAAACAATGTGGGTATTACTTGTTCTTATAGTATATGCATGGTTATATCTGATTATTCAGAATTACATTAATACATGGGAAATCATAGACAATTTTTTTGAGCCAATTTTAATTATAGAAATAACAACGCTATCTATCTACGCCATCTGTTAGATTTAGATTGTAAATGTTCCCACACCTCCGAAAATTTTCATTTTCTTGTCTGTACGTATGGACTAACGTTGGCATTAAATAATATACTATACATATGCAAATAATGAACTCTTACCGTGATTTTGACGTTCAGCTTGGCCGCCGTTATTTCGAGACGGAGTTCTGTCCCTAGAGCTCTTAAACCATATTTACTAGGACCGTACATGCCTAGCAGTATGTTTATAGATTCAAGATATAAACCGGCTACGCTATAAATATGAATTATATTTAAAAATGTAATACTTTAATCAGGCTACCTGTGCGAAATTAGTATAATTGAAAACAGTATGGTTTAATTTGGGGAAAAACACCCCCATTATGGATTTCAATGAAACGTTATTAAGTTCTTCGTTCTAACGTACGAACTACGAGAAAGTAAGGAAATGTGATAAACGTTTCGTTTGTTTTAATGCTTTTTTGAATATATATTGAATTTAATGCTTTTTTTGTTACTGAATATATAATGAATAGCTAAATCAATTTATATCTGTGAGACATGCAAATATTCTTTACTTATTCCGGCCTTACATTGTGTTAAAAATGAACTTCTCCCCGTTTTCTCTGTGCCTGATATGTCTATTATAACTTTTTTAATAATTCTAATAATATGTTAAAAGGAGATGTGTTTCATGAATTTAATTCAAATTTATTCTAAAATAAAACAAATATTTTCTAACAAACGATACTTTACATTATTTACCGATTTCAGTAGTTGTAATTAAACAGATATGTACAATATACATATATGAATATATTAAACAAAAACGTTATTCCCACGAATAGAGTTTGTTTTGTAGTGTTCGATATAAGAGTTATGTGTCTTGCTGTGTATCATTTTATTATGAAAACTAAAACTATAAATTTAGATTTAAAAAAAACAAATAAGATTGCAAAGGATGAAAAGCGACATACAGTAATATATATTTTCAAGCAAAATAGTGATTTTGTAAATTACTGAAGGGATAAGTATAAGTTATTATAATTACCTGGAGATATTAATTACATGGCCGCACGCGTTGTGTTTTTTCATAGATTTCACTGCTTCTCGTGCAAAAATTGCTGGAGCTATCAAGTTAGTATCAATGAGTTTACGATATTCTTCAGTTTTTGAGTCTAAAACAGAACGTTTATAATTATAATAATTATAATAATTATAATAATAATTAATACAAATATACATATTATTACATTATACATTATCTATCTAAATTACAGTAGAACTTCGATTATCCGAGCTAATTGTGTGTAGAATGTTGAGATTTTTTACATATTACATATTACGTATTATATACATATATTTTAATTATTTTTATTCTCCCAAGTTTTCTGAACTATTAAATTTCGTATTGTTTTTAGAATTCTTTCCTGCTGTAGTTTATACCATCTGGTGACTACATTCGTAGAACACCATATATCGATATGAATGAATATTTTTACCGAGGATAGGTGTGGAACTAATAACTCCAGCATTATTCACTAGAATATCAAGGCGACCAAACTTTTCGTCGATCCATTTGAACGCCTTAAGAATATCTTCTTCGTTCGTTACATCGCACTCGATCGGGAAAAATTTATCCTTTCCAATTTCTACGGCAGTTTCGTGAAGCTTGTCTATTCTTCTTGCTAAACCAACTACTTTAATGCCATGGCTAGCCAAAGCTTTCGATATCGCGAGACCGATTCCTCTGCTCGAACCGCTCACAAGTGCTACTTTACCGGACCAACGATTCATCATTCGTATTGCCGTGCTACAAAGATACTACGCGTGGAAGTATTTCGTTGTAGTTTAAAAAGAGACTTCGGGCTCTTGCCCTACCAATCGCGGCCACTTGAGGCGTTTCGTAGCAACTGACTACCTAACATGTAATCTACAGAGTGCTCAGTTTCAATACACCGAGTTAAATATCTTAAAACACAAAGTAAGAAATACATAAAGGCGTAATAGGAAAAATACGGAAAGTTATAGAGAAGCTGATGTTGCGATTCTGGTAACGATCGCGATTATATTTTTTTATGAAGTATATTCGATGCAGGAATTATAGTTATAACTATAGCTATACGTCCGCTCCCCTCGCCTCTTCTCTAGAGTTGAACTAGTCAGTGCAAACATTCGAATTACATTACGTAAAGATACGTAATAAATACCTATAGTGACTAGAGTTAATGAGTGTAATTCCTAGTTAGTTACCAATGTTTATGAACAAACATTGTCGCAAAAAAGTAACAATATAAGAAAGAACTCTCTATCCTATACCATCTCGAAAAGCCATTCTAGCCAAGTGATCGTTACATGTATTTGCTTTAAATAACTGACTCATGTTTAACGTAGCTATTACATGTAAAATAGTGACGACCACTCATAATGAGTTGGTCATTATGATTTCTTTTAAAAATTTTTCTGCTCTGAGCGCGTTTCTTATATGTTTTATGGAGGAGAAGAATGACGAGTACATGTTGTTGTTACTTTATAATAAAAGATTTACTTGAAATCTTTGGTGATGGATCCAACATATAACTCCATCATAGTATTCAATTAAGATCGCAATATTTTCCAATGTGGCAATTCTTCAATTAATGACATAACATTTAAGCGAAACTACCAACGAGATTAAACGAGATAAGGAGATTAAATATTGTAGAATTACCACTTTGTTACTTCGTTAATGATGAATAGACCGCGGATTTGTATGTATTTATGAAAAATTTCGAGATGTAAAAACATTTTTTGGCTAATATTACAAACCGCTTATCTTGTTACATGCAAATTCTGTCGATTACTTAGATACACGCAATTTCAGCAATACTACTTGATTAGCTTTATCAATTTTACTGATAGACATATCGCCGTTCTAGTGGTACAATGACGCAAAAATGAAGCAATTTTTCAGGATCTGGAAAAAAACAATTTCATTTAGTAAAGCTTGTAATTAGGTAACAATGAATATGTTATATAATATTAAGATAAACAATATTTTTTGCCTTCTCCAGTTACTCTTACGTATGTCTGTGTAACTAACACTCTTATCGTTACACTTACGAAGTGCGATAGCCAATAACGAATATTTTATTTTTTATTTAAAGAGTTTGAACGAGATTGATCCATAAGCTGTGATACGAAAAGTACAAAAAGCTCACTGGGCATTATTATAAACGTGAGATCGTGTCGCTTGTCACACAGTTTTCTTAAGTCTATGTTACAATCGTTTTACCTTGCACTAGTGTTACTTTACATTACTTTGTACTTTGTACTTTACTACAGTAGCCATACTGTATGTTTCATACATAATTCGGTCTTTTAATTCTAGTTCAAAGCCGTAATTATACAGAAGAACGGTAAGCGATAAGTCGTCCGATAGATAATAAGCAGCTGGACAGCAGAAAATAATTCAAACCTATATCATTGACTAAGTCACGTCTGTGGATTTATTGTATGTAAGGAATAAGCCAAATAGCAGCTAAGCGACGAGTGTCTATTCGCTTAGCGATGCCAGGATCTATAACTTTAATTCTTTTTATGACGCCCAAACATCTTTTGCTGCTTATCGTTTCTTACTCATCACGACCATAAAACGCTATTCAGTTTTAAGTGCTCAACAACGAATATTTCCATAAAAACATAATTATGAAACAAAATTATGAAACTGTTATACTGAAAATATTAGATGTGTCTGAGACAGAGAACTTGTTCACCTCAAAATATGCAAATTTGCAGTTACGTCGTTATTGCCTTGGAACGAAGATATCTACATATATTATAGATGGTACATCACACCTTATTATTTCTTCTACACTCTTATTTTTCTTCTACGATTTATCCCAGTTTCATTTGGAACAGAGTTATATTTCAACTAGTTACGAGAATGACGAGATTCATCTGAAATTTCATGAAACTTCCAGTCATGCTGAATGGCTACTCTTCGTTAATTTATTTCATTGATCTAGGCACTTAGTACAAATAGAAAACATAGCAAAGGCCAGAGAATAATTATCTGTATAAAAAATATATATATTAAACGTGTTGCAACGCATGTTCACTGCATGCGTTACGATTGAAAATTATGTTTTATATATTTCTCACATTAACTTCTAAAGCGACATTTAGCTTGACGTAGATAATAATTATGCTTATGTAAGCTGTTAGATATTATTCATTTTAGACGTTATATAAAATGTGGTATATATACGATTAATATGAACTTGTGGTGCTCTATTCTGATGATGATTTTTATCTCTCTCTCTCTCTCTCTCTCTCTCTCTCTATATATATATATATATATATATATATATATATAACTAATTTGACAATAATGACAGTCCTCCTAAAACAGTACTTTTAAAAAAATATCACCGATGGTGATTTATTCAAAAGTATGTCAAAGCCCTTGAAGGTAATTACAATGTCTTTATCTTTCCCCTTGTTCCCTATAACATGTAAGACAAGTAGTACCCTAGAAAGCTTCAGATAGTTAGAGAAAAAGTTTACTGCTCAATCTTTTGCAAATACATAACAGGATTTCACTTGCTTCATAGGGGTCATTAAATAATGGATATATTTAAAAGCACTGGATTTGATTCTGTACTGAAAAAAGAATACATGCATGCATATATTGAACTGTTTGCATATTAACTTCTATCGTATTTTATACATAGATACCAGAAGTATTCGAGTAATGCTTACTGAGGTATTTCATTTTTTATTTATTCAAAACGTGATAAGGTGTATTTTAATCGAGTAATTGAGCCTTATCTCGTAGCATGTACTTTTCATATTTGAAAGTCATTCCCAAGTGAAATAAAAAAATAGATAGACAGAAATTTGATAAGGTAAGATGGATTCGCTAGAGATATTACAGTAATTTTACAGATTACGGTAATTGATAGTACAATCCAGAAAGTCTAATCGTAAATTTCGTACTAAATTGATTCAACTTCCACTTTTGCTCGCATTTATATCCATAAATATAAGTGTTACAAGTTAAGACTGTGAGAACCGTGATATGGTATTTTATGAAATACGGTTACAATTGTATCAGCAGATATGCTACGGAAAGTGATGCAAAGTCAGGGATCCTATGACAAGGTTAGGATTATTGTCGGCGAGGATGAATCTGATGCGAAGTCACGGCGGCTCTTGGAAAAGTCATGTGCAGGCACCACTGGTGCAACATAAAGAAGCCCAAGGAGGTGAGTTTTAAGTTAACAAACAAACTCGATCCGAAATCAGAGTGTAAGTATAATTATGTATTTTCTAAGTACGCACGCCATGTGCACTTATCATAAGCAGTTATAAATGATAATTGATAACTATGATATTTAATCAACGAATTTGTTGTGAAAATTGTTTTGCTCGTTCAAAACATTTATTTCAACGCGCCAAAATTCACACTACGGGGAACTGCAAAGAAAGATACATGACATCATTGAACTTAGTTACGGAACTTCACAAAACTCCGAAGATCGTAAAAATAGCAGGATAGAATGCGTGCGCGAACTAAAAACGATATGCATTGAACAAGAAATGGATAGAGAGTACTAGATTTTACAGACAATAAATTACTACTTATTTATGACAGTATAAAATCTCGGCGAAAATAAGTATTATTTGCGAACTAAATGTAACACAAACAGGTACTTCCACAACAGTATTTTAACACGTGTCTTTGATCGTCGTCGTTCGCGAACAGTTTCAGTAGTCAAGGTCGTCGCTGATCGGCGATCTTCGGTCGATCCCGGGAACAGCTGCGCGCCAGTACGAAAAAGACTATATAAGAATGTCGCGAAGGTATAATATAATAAGATATAAGTACCCAGTAAGTATAAGTAAGACTGCTGGATACAGCTAACACTCAACAGTTACATGCAAAAAATGGAAGAAGAACAAAAAGTTCAACAGTCGCGCATTGTTAAGAGTAACAGCATTTATGTACAATTCAAATCGCAAATAAAAATATAGTGGGAAGTGGATTGGATTAGGACTCTGAGACGGTCTTGTATGTAGCCACTTCACGCGGTGAGAACTGGCAGGTGATATTTGTTTTCAGAAATTAATTTGTAGAAAACGATGTCAAGCTAAGAACAGCGTAAGACGTCGTAAGATGTATACGCACCAGTTTTAATTATGTGATAAATATATGCAGGCTAAGTCTATTGTACACACTTTACGCACAAAGAGGTACTTTTCTATATTTAAAGGGAAAAATATAAAGCTCCGTTTTCTAATCCATTTCTTTATTAAATAGGATAATCGATTTAACAGAGTGTCCACAGTTCTACTCCATGAAACATTTTAGCATGCATGTTGATTTTACCATATTGCATTAAGATTGACAATTGTTCTGATGAGGTCATCGTTTCTTACATTCCTTTGCATAAATGGTAATAACTTAATAGTAGCAATAATGTAAACACAAAACGTTAATCGAATATCTAATATGTCTTCAACTACTCTGATACTTGCTAGGTAGGAGTAACACACTGATTTTGTCGCCATTGTATATTGATAAAATGATGTGATCGGGCGTAAAGTTCATTAAAGTCGGCATGTTACAGCATCCAAATAATGACTAATTGTGAGTCAATCCAGCTGTGGGAAAACAAATGTCGTGCCGTGTGGTATTACCGTAATTTCCGGAATCTGCAAACAGTATTTCTATGAATATTGCTGTTTATCATTACCAGTAAAAATAATAACGTTCACATAATATTGACATATGCTCTTAATTGAGAAAAGAGGAATTCCATCATCCTATAATCATCCATCATCCTATAATAATAAAATGGTTACTTCCACATATCACAGAAGGAAATAAAAAAATTGTATGTATAGAAAGAATTAAAGAAAACATCAAGTAGGTAAAATACAGGAACATAAATGAATAAAAAAACAATAAAATAAGAAAGAAGATAATTCAATAATCAAAAAGGGTTATCTAGCTTTATAGTTGTTGTTGGACGAATTATATGAATTCATATAACGACGGGATAAATAATATATTTTACACCGATATCTTAAATTAGAAACGAAATAAAATAAGTACACATGCGGGAACGTGGCAACGAAATTTGTATAAAGGCAATTAAAGATGTGGGTTAAAACCTGTGACGATAATCATGCTAAGAGACATTACAATGTGTATGTTCTTGTGGATAGGTATTTTATCTATACATACCTCTACCGTTTCCGGTGTTCCTAACGCATAGATGACTGCTTCGGCGATGTCTCCAGCTTTTAATATAAAATTATTGCTCATGACATATTGGATATATTGGATACGTTTTATCATATCCGTCATCACAGCTCCGGGGCTGATGTTCTATTATAATATAAAGATAAAACCATGTGGGCATTATTTGTTCTTATAATATATGCATGGTTATATCTGACTATTCAGAATTATGTTAATACATGGAAAATCATAGACAGTTTTGTTCAGCCAATTTTAATTATATAAATAACAACGCTATCTATCAACACTATCTGTTAGAGTTAAGTTTTACATGTTCCCACATTCTTCGAAAATTTTCATTTTCTTGTCTGTACGTATGGACTAACGTTGGCATTAAATAATATACTATACATATGCGAATAACGAGCTGTTACCGTAATTTTGACGTTCAGCTTGGCCGCCGTTATTTCGTGACGGAGTTCTGTCCCTAGAGCTCTTAAACCATATTTACTAGGACCGTACATGCCAATCGGTATGGCTATAGCT